>JASVEL010010323.1:0-27632 GCA_032618575.1 Nicotiana noctiflora
TCGACTAAAATATGTATTTATAGCCTATCATCATTAGTCTCTCAATTCATGCCTTGTTGGTCAAGTTATACTACCAAGTTCCTGAATTTCAAACTAGAACCCCCTTCTAGAAATCAAGTAAAATTTTATTCATTAAATCTTTCCTTATTTAAACTATGTAATAAATCCTAATAGACTTTAAATTTGATTAAGATTTTAACCTTATAAAATCACTTCCTTATTAGAACTATGTATCGTAATATAACTATAATAAATTTCACCTTAACTTGGAAAATCAAACATGTATATATGCATGTATAGGTCATTATATAGAAAAACTGAAGTCACAAGTCTTTCTCCTATAGCTACAAAACTATAGTGAAAGTAATTTATGAATTACAACAATAATTATACTTCGCTAGGACGCACGTCTATGTTAATATCTAATACTTATGCCCGAAAATAATTATAATAGCGGGATTCCTAAAGGTAATCATGTAGAATTCCTAACATGTAGTATTATGTCCTAAAACTAATAAGATTACAAGGCTAATGTCTATAATGCTAATTATGTCCTTTTGTTGTGAGTTATTATGCTTAATATTAAAAAGTTATCTTTGTAATCCAATATTTTATTCATGCTCTTATAATAACTAGTCTCTATGCTCGTGCGTTGCACGTTTATCTTTCGCTAGTCGTTATAAAGTAAAAATTCGTATGAAAGAAAATTGATACTATATATTTGCTTATATTGTATATTGCACATATATTTTGCGTACGTTTGTGACGAACATGCATAGTTGTGAAAAGTCGAGTGATGTGAAACTTGCAAATTCGTAAGCTACAATAATTAGTTTAAGTATATGCCTATTTCACGTAGAAATTTTTTGTAGTATTTTGAATTTTGTAATAAATTTTCAGAATCCAATTCTTAGATAACTTTTTAGTGCATTGTTATACATGGGCATAATCTAATTATAGAAAAGTGCAATAAACGGTTAATATTTTTGAAAATACTTTTGTGATTAGCATTCTAATATGCTAAAATTTATCATATGGAACAACTCATCTCAAAATATCAAAAATCATATAACTCAGTCATAGTCCTCAAAGATATTTTATACTATAGATTCCATCGTATAAAAGATTTTACTAACCTTCTACCCCGAGGTCTTTAGTAGAATAAGCTATATAAAAACATTCCTAATCTTATGTTTCTTTGTCTTAGCTACAATAAAAGTTGAGTGATGTGGAACTTGCAAATTCATAAGCGACAATAATTAGTTTAAGTATATGCGTATTTCACATGGTAAAATTCTATAGTATTTTGAATTCTGTAATAAATTTTCAGAGTCCAATTCTTAGATAACTTTTTAGTACATTTTTATACACCGGCATAATTTAATTGTAGAAAAGCGTAATAGACGGTTAATATTTTAAATATACTTTTGTGATTCTATATTTGGCACTCTAATATACTAAAAGTTATCATATGGAACAACTCATCTCAAAATACTAAAATTCATACAACTCAATCATAATGCTCAAAGATATTTTATATTATAGATTCTATCGTATAAAAGATTTTACTAACCTTCTGTTCGAGGTCTTTAGCAGAATAAGCTAATATAAAAATATTCATAATCTTATGTTTCTTTGTCTTAGCGAATATCTTAAGAGTACATGGGATATCAAAAAAGTTATGCTGAGAAAAAAATTCAACAAGCAAAAAGCAAAAAAAAAAAAAAAAAAAAAAAAAGAGAAAAGGAGGAAGGAGGAGAAAAACATGATAAATTGTAATCATGAGTGAGAACAAATAAATATTAAAAAAACTCATTATTAGAATGAATAACGTGTACTTTGCAAAGACAATTCAAGAAACGTTTATATTAGTCGTCCTACTGGGGACAAACAAATCAATATTTAAACACAATTGAGATATTGATAATATGATAATTTGTGTGACTGCTTTTCTTAGCTAATATAATTAACGTAAAGAGGTTTCCTTATGAACGAAGTCTTATAATGGATTTAGTTGACCATGTATATATTAGAATTCCTGGGTTAATTTCCTATTCTATTACAACTCGTTTGGGTGTATTTTCAATTTTGTCCTTCTCTTGTGAAGATTTATGTAAATAATTAAGTGCATAAAAGTCAATCAATATTTTGAGAATATTTTAGTCGTTCAATATTTAGCTTTCAACATTCATGCTTTTATAATAATATAGATAGATAGATATAGATATAGATATAGGGATAGGTATGATATATCTTAATTCATAAACAACAATACTACTTGGCTGTGTTAAAAGTCGACCATTATCCTGTCCGCAACCAAAAATATGTATGCAAATTACAAGTACAAGCCATATTTAATTGCGAGGTAAGCGTTAAGAGACTCTATTTCCCAAGTGCGTGTTCTCCTTTTCAAAAAATTTGAGGGGAAGCAATCAGACAGAGGAAAGCTACTTATGAAACAAACGTACATGTCAACATAAAGCACACACAAGTATGGTATGTGATGTGCATTTCTATAATCCAACTTTTCATTATAATGTTATACATATAATTATACAACAATAATTCTGAACAGAGAACACAAAAAATGTAATTGCTGGCATCAACAAAATCACTAGGCCAATCAGTGCTTAGAGAGAAACGGACATGCCCCGTGCAAAGGATCTTCCGTACGGCATCTGCTGCTGCTGCTGCTGCTTGAATTTGTGAAGAAAACCTAGTATTCTCCACAGGAAACCTGAACTAATATGCATAGATACAAGTCTGCAAAACATATACAGATGTAGCTATCAACTTCATCACCCTATACATGTAAAGAAACTGCCCAGAGGTATTGACATAAAACATTTGTAATCGAAGTGCAAGAAAGTAAAGGGTTGAACCCATTTTATTGAGCATATACTCTCAGATCTCTCAACCTAAAGCTTGATAGTTGTTCACTGGCACCTATCTAGATTCGTTATGCTGGGTCTCTCAACAGAATTCTAGCTGCTATGATGTCATGGCCAGTCTAAAGTAATGCCTTCTCAAATCCACCAAACAGTTCAGATGCTCCAGCAGTTTCCAAAGCATCTAGACCCAAGAAAGTGTGTCATGGGGAGAAGTTATTCCAAACATTCTACCAAATAGTTTGTCAAACTTACCTAGACAGCTAGACTAGGATTAAAATGTGGATATACCAAGGGCAATATCTTTAAAATTCAGTAGAACAACGAAACAGATTTCGAGATAGACAAACCTGACATAATCCTCCAAGCAATCTTCCTCCCAGAAACATTGACTAGTAACAAATGCAAATTATGAGCAGAAACCCTAAAAGTTATCACACACATTCACGCGAGCTACTGCATGTCTGTATGACCTGATTGAGGTGTGAGAGGAGATTTAAGATTTGGTCTCAGCATATCCATGATAGTGGAAAAGGAGGGGCGTTTCCACGGCTCACTACAACATTATCAAAACTAACTTTAGATAACATTAAAACAATCACGAAACTAAAAGGCATGACTTGGGGACGATTACAAGCAACGCACTTAGCCCAGCAAGCCTCAATAATAGTTGCCACTTGAGGATTCAAGTCACTTGGAATGTCAAGCCTCCTCCCCCTAAATCCGACAGCTGCTACAACCTACAAAATCAGATTCATTACAGCACATTCTACACCATGTACAATATAAAAAAACGAACAGTTCAATATTCATGAGGCTCGGCAGATGGTTCTCTTATCTTATCTTTCAAAAATCAAACTTGTAGCAGAAACTAGAATGTATGATATCACAGGGAAACAGTTTCAACAATCATGATGACCGGAGGCTCCGAAATACCCTGTACCCTTTTTCGCTTCAATACAAGGCTTAGTTCACATGGCGCATGGCTCGAACCTGTGACCTACATTCTAGGTCACTTGAACTACCCTGGGGCATATCTATTGTCCTCCTCTTTATGGTATTTACTAATTCTATTTGCTTTCCCGTAAACAAGTCTATTCCAAATAACTATTCGAATCTTACTCACTTGAATTAGCTTCTTTGTCACCGTCCTCTAACATGCAACACCTTTTCCTATCTAGCACCACGACCATGTGTCAATGTGGCCGACTAACTTCTTTATCTCACCCCGAATTAAAAAAAAAATATTTAGACAATTCATCATAATTAAACTACCGTTACGTTAGTCATGTATGACAAGGTACCTAGGGAGGTTCTTTGGAAATGCCTAGAGGTGAAAAGTGTGCCAGTTGCTTACATTAGGGCGATTAAAGATACGTAGAGGGAGCTAAGACCCGGGTTAGGACGGTGGAAGGCGGCTCGGAGCATTTTCCGGTTGTTATGGGCTGCACCAAGGATCTGAGCTTAGCCCATTTTTATTTGCCCTGGTGATGGACGCACGGACGTACCATATTCAAGGGGAGGTGCCACAGTGTATGTTATTTGCTGACGAAATAGTTCTGATTGATGAGATGCGAGGCGGCGTTAACGAGAGGCTGGAGGTTTGGAGATAGGCCCTTGAGTCTAAGGGTTTCAAGTTTAGCAGAACTAAGACGAAATACCTAGAGTGCAAGTTTAGCACCGAGTCGAAGGAAGTGGGCGTGGATGTGATGCTAGAATCACATGTCATCCCTAAAAGAAGCAGTTTCAAGTACCTTGGGTCGGTTATTCAGGGGGATGGGGAGATCGACGAAGATGTCTCGTACCGTATAAGGGTAGGGTGAATTAAGCGGAGGTTAGTATCTGGAGTCCTATATGACAAGAAGGTGTCACTGAGGCTCAAAGGTAAGTTCTATAGAGCAGTAGTTAGACCAACCATGTTGTATGGGGCAAAGTGTTGGCCGGTTAAGAACTTGCATATCCAGAAGATGCCAGTAGCAGAAATGAGGATGTTGAGGTGGATGTGCGGGCACACTAAGATGGATAAGATTAGGAATGAAGATATTCCGGAGAAGGTGGGTGTGGCCCCGATGGATGACAAGATGCGGGAAGCTAGGCTCAGATGGTTCGGACACATGCGGAAGAGAAGTCTGAATGCCCTAGTGAGGAGATGTGAGCAGTTGGTTTTGACAAGTATAAGAAGAGGTAGAGGGCGGGCCAAGAAGTATTGGCAGAGGTGATCAGACAGGACATGACGGGGCTTCAGATTTCCGAGGACATGACCCTTGATAGGAAAGTGTGGAGGTCTAGTATTAGGGTTGTGGGATATGGGGTAGCGAAGCTCTTTGCTACTCCGTACCGGATGAGAGGCTAGTCTGACAGGGTTATGTCCTAGAGTGCTAGTGGTTATTGTTGTGTCCACACGTCTCTTTCACTTTTCAATGTACCGAGCCTTTCTTACGTACTACTGTATAATGTTTTTCATCTATTTTATGGTAATTTTGATTCTGTTATTATTCTATGCTTTCAGTTGTTGGTACTTGGTACTCATATATTGTCTTTTTCGTGTGCTTGAGTCAAGGGTCTATCAGAAACAACTTCTCTACCCTTGAGCTAGTGGTAAGGTCTGCTTACACTCTACCTCCCAAGACCCCACTTGTGAAATTTTACTGGATTGTTGTTGTTGTTGTTACGTTAGTCATCAACTTGCCACAACTTTTAGTTCTCTACTTAACTATAATCTTGACAAAGTGTACACAAATGTTACACGAAGTAGGAACTTTTTCTTTTCTTTTCTCTTCTCAAAATATGAACCATTAGAAGACCACAATAAGCAAAACAAAACCTAGAGAGAAGTGGAAAGTAGCATCCCCAGAACTTCGCCATTCAAGGGACCATGAATGTGCAGCTTTCTACATTAACCACATGAAGAAGATAGGTAGGTGACGTAAGGAAATTGAAATGACATTCCCGGAAGAGGTGATCCCGACTTGTAGTGCCCTAGTACCTGGCAGAAGAACCATATGGGATCAACTCATTTTCACATCCCAAGAGATAGCTTTAGGTCCTTTCAGTTGATATATTAGCTGTTACCATCTAGATTCAATTGTTTAGATCACAATTTACACCTAAAATACCCAACACAAACCTGTGGTGCGTTCAAATTACTCCATGGTTGTTGTAGTGTCGCCAACTCCCATAAAATGACACCAAAGCTGTACACATCAGATTTCTCATTTGATGGTTCATCACGAAGAACTTCAGGCGCCATCCATTCCGGCTGTCACAAATAGCACCAAATCATTTTTTTCCTTATTTAGTTATCAAGCAACGAGCCAAAAGACCAACAGAACACTAAAGGCACCAGAGCTTGAATCAAGAACTTACAGTTCCGGCAGCAGTCTTTGATGAAAGAAATGTATTAGCTTTGAAGCGAGAAAGACCAAAATCACAGACCTGATGAGGACATTAGACAAGTGAGAACATTTAGAATCTTTTACTGATAAAGAGAAATAATATCTTCATCAAAATTTCCATAAACAAAAATAAGTAATAATAAATTCACTAAAGCAACAAAATCATATTCGCTATCAAACTTTGAGCAAGACTACCAAGTTTGTTCAGAACTTAAGAATAAATTATAATGTTAACTAAAAGTACAGGTATACATTATGCATACTGCAGAGCTAAGGAGGACAGAACCTCCTTGAAAATGACAGACATTCAAAATGCCTCCTCTTTTTCAAGTAAACTAATAGTCGTACCCGCACGATGAGCGGTCAATATTAAAATAATATTAATTAAATTAAATTATGATCAGACTTGTTTGCTCATATTAGATCGTATTGCTTTAACAAAATTTAATTGTCATCTTATTTATCAATACGATATACCCAATAATGAAATCTCTATTAAATCAAAGGTACTTATATAGTCAGTGAATAACTTTTTTGTTTTAGTTTTCTTTATTACATTAAAAATATTTAGTATTCGCTTTCTTTTTGTAATATATGATAAGATATATAATTTATTACTATTGAAATATTTTTTTATTTTAAAGTTTATTTTGTTGTTCTTAATAATATTATATAAATTTAGTGAATAAAATCTATGTTAAAGGAACTTATACTTATATAGGAAGCGCAACGTTTTTGTTATGTATTTTTTTATTATATCTTTCAATATTTAATACTATTACATTGTTAATAGAAAACTTCATTAGCATATTACGTTAGTTAATATTTTTCTCTGAATGTTTTTTTATTTCTTTATTTTTGTTTTTTTTATTTTCAAATAATTTTAAAATTCCAACTTAAAACTACTCCCCAATTTGATTGGGTAAATTTTTTTTTTTCATTTTTTAATATAGAAAATTATAATATATTTATATTTATTAATTCAAAAAGAGTACCTAATTAATTCAAAATTTTAAAAAGTTTTTTAGTTAAAAGTTTTTTTGTCTTAACAATGCCACTTGGCTTTTTGTGATTATGCCATTTGTCTTAATAATATGCTTTTGCCTCTCCTTTTATATATGTATAGATATTTTTATTTCACCTGTCTCTTTGACTAATTATCTGATACTTCCTTTCCTCTATGTGGATTTCTTGGACTTGCTCACAAGAACATAACTTTAAAAAATTAACTATAAATTACTCCTTAATTTGAATGGGTAGTTATTTTTTTCTATTTTTTAATATAGCTAATTATAATATATTTATGTTTATTAATTCAAAAAGAGTAACTAATTAATTCAAAATTTTAAAAAGTTTTTTAGTTAAAAGGTACTCCCTCCGGTCCAAAATAAGTGATGTTTTGGCCTTTTTTTTGAGGTCCAAAATAAGTGATGTTTTCGGATTTCAAGAATGACTTAATAATGTTTTTCCAACATTGTCCTTGGAGTAGTTTTTTTGTCTTAACAATGCCACTTGTCTTAATAATATGCTTTTGCCTCTCCTTTTATATGTTTTTATTTAGTTTGAATAGGTAGTTATTTTTTTTATATTTTTGTTTTTTAATATAGCTAATTATAATATATTTATGTTTATTAATTCAAAAAGAGTAACTAATTAATTCAAAATTTAAAAAAAAAATTTAGTTAAAAGGTAGTTTTTTTTGTCTTAACAATGCCACTTGGCTTTTTGTGATTATGTCACTTGTCTTAATAATATGCTTTTGCCTCTCCTTTTATATATATAGATTCTCAATTAGACCTCACGGCCTTTTGATATTCTTTTTCTTTTTAATCTTTTTTGGTTGGGGAGCCTTGACAAGAGGGGTTGCTCTGATGGTAAGCAACCCCCACTTCCAACCGAGAGGTTGTGAGTTCGAGTCTCCCCAAGAGCAAGGTGTGGGAAGTTCTTGGAGGGAAGGATGCCGGGGGTCTATTTGGAAACAGCCTCTCTACCCCAGGGTAGGGGTAAGGTCTGTGTACACACTACCCTCCCCAGACCCCACTACGTGGGATTATACTGGGTTGTTGTTGTTGTTGTTGTTGTTGGTTGGGGAGCCTTGGCATAGCTGGTAA
This sequence comes from Nicotiana noctiflora, assembly GCA_032618575.1. Classification (NCBI taxonomy): domain Eukaryota; kingdom Viridiplantae; phylum Streptophyta; class Magnoliopsida; order Solanales; family Solanaceae; genus Nicotiana; species Nicotiana noctiflora. Next base: position 8,395 of record JASVEL010010323.1, read on the forward strand.
AGTTGTTGTCATGTGACGAGCAGGTCACGGGTTCGAGCCGTGAAAACACCTTCTTGCAGAAATGCAGAGTAAGGCTGCGTACAATTAGACCCTTGTGGTCCGGCCCTTCCCCGGACCCCGTGAGAGCTTAGTGCACGGGCTGCCCTTTTTTTGGTTGCATTTGAAAAGCCAAATTCAATGATCAAGAAATTAATCTTTTCCTCGATGGTCCAAGATGATTAAAAGGAAGAAGACCAGACACATATTGCCAGAGTGAGGGGAGACACATCTATGCTAATATTTCCAATTAAAAAGAAACTAATTCACCAGAAGGTCTAAAAGGAGGACAAGTTATGTTAAGGAAAAACATTGAGTAGAAAAACCATAATCTTAATTAGACATAAATCTTCCTCATGGTGACTCCTAAATTTCTTGAATCACTGGATCCACGCGTTTATGATATGTAAGGTGGACTGAATGCAGCATTACTGCTACATAGCAGCTGAAAAACCACTCTATAGATGGTATATGTCTAGAAGATTGCACAGAGAGATTTTGGACGAAGCTTCCCTCCAAAATGTAAAATTATGTACAAATGATTCTTCCCTTTAGAAAAGCTTCACCATATATCCTCTCTTATTGGAAATTAACCCATTTCATGGGATTGCAATGTTGACTCTCCATCATCTGAGAAATCTGATAAATACTTGCTGGTTCACCACTTGCTTTATGTGTTTTAGCAAGTTCGATTAGATTAGGAAGATTGTGAAACTATAGAACTATAAAACTATAGAACTTCTCTTGAACAGCCGGAAATTATCTGAGGAAGTTAATGAAAAAATCCAAAAATGATACTTCCTTCAGATTTGACTACTCTGACAGCCAAGTCCGACAATATATTAATCATGACAAAAAAGGATTGCACATCTATGTTGTTAGTTTCATTGTGTAAATAGAAGTATATAACCCTAATCCCATATGTATTAGGAGTAGGACATGTATTGTGTATATATAGAGCTCAGTGTATCATTATCTCAATTAATCAATAATATATTTTCTCTCGTGCTTTCTCACATAGTATCATAGTATTGGTAAGATAATTATCGTTGTGCTTCATTCCAACGATATCCGGGAAGAAATACGTCAGCACCGTGCAATTTTTCGGTGGCTTAAGTGACTTTTTACATCAAAGTCATTATTTATCAGTGTTGTACAAAATCCAACACCACCATAAGGTCCGCGAGAGAATTCCGACCAAACCCCCCAGAAACGTCAACTGAAAAAACCCTTCCACGCGCCCCCACGTGGCCGCCGGAGTTCTGCCGCCGGCCGCGCGTCTATCCCACGCGCCGACGTGTGAGGGCTGTTCCGGCAAGATTTTTAAAAAGTTCTGTTGGACTGTGTTCTCCGTGTTTTTCCGAACCTACCCATCAAATTTACATCAGATTCCGACAACTTTGGAATTTTCCGGCGAGCTACAGTGATTTTTTCGGCGTGAACAGTGACCCAGCAACTTTTTGCTTCTTTTTCCAGCACAATATTATAATGGAATCATTACCTGAAGTCTTTACCTCACAATCCGTTGGATTAAATGCAATAAATCCAATTCAGATGGTTTCTTTACCGGATTATATTGAGTTCCTTCAGTACAAAGCACGTAAACAGACATCTTCAGGATTAACCTCCGTCGTTCCAACAAATAGTAGCATGAATGGTGTCTCCCAATCTTCACCTTCTGAGTCTTGAGTCATTGATTCAGGTGCATCTGATCATATTTCTGGTAACAAATCTCTTTTCACTAGTATCTTATATTCTCAATCTGCTATTCTATTTCTTGATGACCTTGTTTTTATACAGGAATGCAGTACAACGCGGATCATTGGTACCGAACGTGAATCAGATGGACTTTATTACCTTATCCTTGCAAAATTACATGGACTCGCATCATGTCTCCTCCAATAACTTCTCTCATTACTGATTCACCATATTTATTACATAAACGGCTAGGACATCCCAGTTTGTCAAAACATCCGAAAATGGTACCTGGCTTATCTCACTTGTCCACTCTAGAGTGTGAGTCGTATCAGCTCGGTAAGCATATGCATACCCGCTCCCATTTCCCGCGACGTCTGGACAATCGAGCAGAGTCACCTTTTACTTTAGTCCATTCAGATGTTTGGGGTCCTAGTCGGGTTAGCTCTACCTTAGAATTCCGCTACTTTGTCAGTTTCATTGATGACTATTCCAGGTGCACTTGGATATTTTTGATGAAAAACCGATCTGAGCTGTTTTCTATTTTTCAGACCTTCCATGCTAAAATTCAAAATCAATTTGGGGTTTCTATCCACACATTTCGTAGTGATAATGCCCTAGAGTATTTGTCTTCCCCATTTCAGCAATTTATGAACTCCCATGGGATTATTCATCAAACATCTTGTCCGTACATATCCCAACAAAATGGGGTAGCTGAAAGAAAGAATAGACATCTTATTGAAACTGCTCGTACCCTACTCATACAATCTCATGTTCCGCTGCATTTTTGGGGGATGCAGTTCTTACATCTTGTTATCTTATTAATCGTATACCATCTTCAGCTATCCAAAATCAAGTTCCATTCTCTGTCCTGTTTCCCTACTTACCTTTGTTCTCTCTTCCACCCCGTATCTTTGCGAGTACGTGTTTTGTTCATGACCTTACTCCAGGAAAAGATAAGTTAGCTCCTCGTGCTCTTAAGTGCATATTTCTGGGTTACTCGAGAACGCAAAAGGGATATCGATGTTATTCTCCTGACCTTCATCGATTTCTTATGTCTGCTAATGTTACTTTCTTTGAAACCCAATCATACTTCACAGGTCCAGTTAATCACTGGATATTTCTGAGGTACTACCTGTTCCTTCTTTTGGAGATTCAATCCTTATCTCCCATTCTTCCTCCATAGCTCCACCGCCTACAGTTCCAGTTCCAGTGCCACCACCTATAGCTTCAGTATCACCACCGAGTCCAGTGCTGCCACCTACTCCAGTCCAACCAACTCTAGCTCCAGTGCCACCACCTAGTCCAGTTCCACCAACTCTAGCTCTAGTGCCACCACCAAGTCCCGTTCAACCTTCTACAGCTCCACCACTCATAACTTATCATCGTCGTCTGCCCGCAGCATCAGGCCCAGCTGATTCACGTCCTGCACCTGACCTTGCTAATACTGCGGACTTGTCTCCTCTTAATCAACCGATTGCACTACGAAAAGATATACGGTCCACAGTTAATCCTAATCCTCATTATATCGATTTAAATTACCATCGTCTCTCATCATCCCATTGTGCATTTGTGTCATCCTTGTCCTATGTTTCCATTCCTAAGTCTACTGGTGAAGCACTGTCTCATCTCGGATGGCGACAGGCTATGATTGACGATATGTCTGCTTTACATACGAGTGGCACTTGGGAGCTTGTCCATCTTCCTTCAAGTAAATCGATTGTTGGTTGTCGTTGGGTGTATGCAGTCAAAGTTGGTCCAGATGGCCAGGTTAATAGACTTAAGGCTCGTCTTGTTGCCAAATGATATACTCAGATATTTGGACTTGATTACAGTGGTACTTTCTCTCCCGTGGCTAAAATTGCATCAGTCCACCTTTTTCTATCCATAGTTGTTGTTCGCCATTGGCCTCTTTATCAGTTGGACATTAAGAATGCTTTTCTTCACGGTGACCAGGTTTTCTCCACCTGGTTTTGTTGCTCGGGGGAGTCTAGTGGCCTTGTATGTCGGTTGCGCCGATCCCTCTATGGTCTAAAGCAGTCTCCTCGAGCCTGGTTTGGTAAGTTCAGCACAGTTATTCGGGAGTTTGGCATGACTCGTAGTGAAGCTAATCACTCTGTATTTTATCGACATTCTGATTCAAATCTCTGTATTTATTTGGTCATTTATGTTGACGATATTGTTATTACCGGCAATGATCAGGATGATACTAGTAAGTTGAAGGAACATCTCTTTTAGCACTTTCAGACTAAGGATCTGGGCAGATTAAATAATTTTTCGGAGGAAGCTCAGCCTAGCTCGGGTATTGTGATCTCACAATGGAAATATCCATTAGATATTCTTGAGAAGACAGAAATGACAGGTTGTAGACCTGTTGACACTCCAATGGATCCAAATTCTAAACTTTTTCCAGGACATGGGGGGCCTCTTAGCGATCCTGCAAGATATAGGTGATTGGTTGGTAAATTAAATTACCTCACAGTGACTAGACCTGACATTTTGTTTCATGTGAGTATTGTGAGTCAGTTTATGGATTCTCCCTGTTAGTCATTGGGATGCAGTTGTCCGCATTCTTCGGTATATAAAATCAGCTCAGGTAAAGGCTTATTGTTTGAAGATAGAGGCCATGAGCAGATTGGGCAGGATCACCTTCCGATAGACGTTCTACGTCTGAATATTATGTCTTAGTAGAAGGAAATTTGGTGTATTGAAAAAGCAAGAAGCAGAATATCGAGCAATGGCTATGGCCACATGTGAGCTAATTTGGATCAAACAGTTGCTCAAGGAGCTGAAATTTGGTGAGATTAATCAGATGGGACTTGTACATGATAATCAAGTTGCTGTTCATATTGCGTCAAATCCAGTGTTCCATGAGAGAACAAAACACATTGAGATTGACTGTAACTTTGTTAGAGAAAAGATACTCTCAGGAGATATTGCTACAAAATTTGTAAAGTCAAATGATCATCTTACTGATATTTTCACTAAGTCCCTCACTGGTCCTCGTATTAGTTATATATGTAATAAGCTCGGTATATATAATTTATATGCACCAGCTTGTGGGGGAGTATTATTTTCATTGTGTAAATAGAAGTATATAACCCTAATCCCATATGTATTAGGAGTAGGACATGTATTATGTATATATAGGGCTCAGTATATCATTGTCTCAATTAATCAATAATATATTTTCTTCCGTGCTTTCTCACATATGTTTCTCAAAGAAATTCTTACTCTCACCTTCACTGTATATTTTTTGTCCACTAGCAGATTTGGAGATTTTAAATCGCGATGAACAATGGGAGGATTGCGTTTGTGAAGATAATTCATCCCATTTGCCTGCACAAGACCATAGTAAGAGATTAACCCCAATTGAAAAAATAAAATGAGAAAGAGGGAGTAGGACACATTTATCCATACCACATCGTAAGCCATACATAGCCGACGTCTTTCATCTAACAACTCTCTCGCACCAGGTCTATGAAGAAGTCTATATAAGCTACCTCTGAAATACATGATAACATGGGAATCGCTCAGCTAAATTGGGAATAGCATAATGTTTTCTGTTAATTGGAAGGGAAAATAGTCTAAGACCTCGATAAATATTCAGTAACAATGGACAAATTTGGTGGCTGAATGACAGCACCCATAAAAAGTACAATATTTGGATGTCGCAACCGCTTCATAATTGCAACCTAGGACAACCAAAGAGAAAACAGAATTAGAAGAGTGTAGAAGGGAAAACAATTAAATAAAACTGATGATCACTGATCCGCAATCTCCAAGCATCCTTGTCTGTCTCTTGCTCTTCCTAATTGCTAGTTGGAAGATGGGGGAGAAGGCCCAGACGTACCTCCCGCAAAAATTCATTGAATCCCTCCGCATGAAAATTTTGTTCCATGAGAATCTTCACAGCAACGTCCTAAATGATACAAACTTCCATGTAATGTAATCAAGAAGGAACAAAGTCAACGTAAATAGCAGCTTCAGATATTTTTATCACCAATGGACATACAAAATACTACCCCTCCCCAAATTAAAAACGACAAAATCTGGAGAGAAAAAAAAGAGTCAGCAAAATGTATTTTGGAGGGAGCTTGAGTGCTACCTTGTTGGCTTGTTTAAACCACAACTGAGATATGGTTTCCCCCCAATAAAAGAACATAGAGATAAACAAATTTACATTGCATAAATGAATCTCTGGAGTGAGAGACACGTTGAGATTTTTTCCAGATAGAAGACTTTCAAAAACTAAGATCTACATAGACAAGTATCTTACAGAGCCATCCCAATCAGCACGATGAACAGTACCAAAAGACCCTGAAAGTCGACAAACTGTGTTAGCTAGAACGAAAAAAGAAATGTTATGGTACTATAGGATACCAATATAACATGCACCCTTCAAGAGAAAAAACAAACATCCAACCGCTATCCAAGTGGCTAGAAACCAGCAGAGACAGATTACCTGCCCCAATTCTCTCCTTCAGAACCAGATCATTCCATGGAATATTGAACTCTTCTACATCACTAAGAAGTTCTCTATCATTTATTGTATCTGCTCTTCGGTGAGACAATGCCATTAGTGGTTGAGCATCTTCCCCTATTGGAGGGACATGCTTCACAGGAACAAGGTCCTTGCCCACGTTCATTGAGTTTAACATACTTGAAGGATTATACATTTTGGAAAGTTGAGATTCTTTATCACGCCCCTTTTTCCATGCGTTTGATGGAGGCAGAGGTAACCGAGAAATTGCATCACGGTTACTTGAACTAGGGACTGCATTGTTTCTATCCATGCAAATTCTGTCTGATTGTCCTGCATCTCCACAAGCTGCTGCTCCTGCACCAGATGCTAATCGTTATGAATCCCTGAAACAGGACTTGATGGATCTAGTATTCACTAACAAAACTGAAGAGAAATTGTCCATATAGTACTCCCTCCATCCCAATTTATTTGGCATCATTGATTTGGCTCGGAGCTTAGATAAATGAAGACTTGTGGTCTAAAACATAGACATTTGCACGGCTATATATCATTGGGAAAATGGGAAGCGACAAACTAAAAAGAAATGTGTACCACATAAAATGGGACAAAGGGAATAATATTCTATTTGCACAAGGAAAATAAATAATTCATACTTACTTTCCTAGTTATGATCAAGGCACAAGGTAGAGACTAGAGAGACACTGATGTTATAAATTTGTCTTTGCCTATTCTAATTTTAGGTTCAACCCCACCCCACCCCAAAACAAAAGGAGAATATTGCGATCCAAAAAGAGCCAAGTATATAAATATACATGTATATATGCTCATGAATTTCCAAAGGTTGAATGAAATGCTTAAAAAACAAAACCCAACACTCACTAGACAGGACTCATAGAGGTGGGGAGCAAGGAGAGGTGGAATTTTCCAATTAAAGTGATACTACCACAAGCTTTGGCGAGGAAGCACAGGCTTCCCTCATGTATCAGTTTGGATTAATAGGTGCTTCTTTGCTTGTTTGGCAGCAATTGAGAAATTTCGACGGATGAAAACTTGCGGAAGAAGAGGATTACATATGTTAGCTAGTGCTTTATGTGCAGACTTTCAAGCAAAGATGTGGATCATCCCTTGTTGTATTGTCAGGTGGATTCATGATTATGGGCTGTTTGGAACTACTTCGGGCTGCAGTTGACCATGCCAAGTTTAGTGAAGCCTTTAGAAGAATAAACGAGAAGAGATAGGGCATGGGATTTTGCCTCCATCATTTGGGTTCTGCGGAAGGAGAAAAATAGGAGAGCTTCTGCACATTTAAGAAATGGCCTACTACTTTTAGCTTTTGGTGCACCCATGAGATCCCTGTTTGTATATGAGATTGGAGTCATTTGTAGAAATTTATATTTTTGTGAAGGCTTTTTACTGTTGGGTATAATACATGTATACGGGAGTTTTCCCAAATCAATAAAACCATTTATCAAAAATAAATATACATCCATCTATATAAAAAACAATTCAATCTCCAAAAGACTCAAATGTCAACACCTTAAATTGATATTTGAACTTACATCAAGCCTTTTAATCAAATGTACACACACTCACACACACACACATATATATATATAATGTATCGGTGGATTGGTGGGTGTGGGTACTATTAAAATTGATCATTCCGAAAAATCAAATATCAACATCAAAACTTCACAAGTGGAGCTAGTATCAAGCCTTTTAATCACATTGCCTAACTCAGCGAATAAATTAAAGAAACAAATGAAGAACAGAATAGATGGCAAGAAGATGGACTGTCGAAATTAAAAACTATGGTACAGACAGGAGGCATTTTGGTACCAAATAAGCGGTCAAGCCTGGCACTCTAAACCACATAGATATCTTGCTTTGGACTTTGCTGATTAGTGATTACTCACAATTATAGAAGTCTTGGCGATATACTGGAAGAGGGAGGTGGAAGCAACAGTAGGCTGTGAGGGAGCAAGGATGCCAGCAGAAGCATATCCGTTGGGTTTAACTCAAATTGGCTACCTACAGAAATAAACTTGTATTCAGGGGGAAAACAAAGGTTGCTAGCCTATCTGACTATGAACAAGGTTCAAGTTCCATTCCTACAAGAGGGATTTAGCATAATCTTGTGAAATCGCAGCGGAAGTGTCTTGATCTTGATGAGACAGAGTAAAGGTCTGTGTTATGGCCCAATACAGATCCAAATGGAAAGGTATGTACTTTATAAAATGAAATGCCAAGTCTCTGGAACAATATACACAAATAAATATATATTGTCTTCAATCCTGTGTTATGTCATTTAAAGAGTAGAAAATGCATGGAAGCACCGTTGAACTCTGGCCTGCTAATGAAATCATGTATTCAATTATGTTTTAGGTTATTACAGCATTGAATACAGTTACAGGCAAGCTGAAAGTATAATCCATTCAAGTAAGACAAATAACAAAATATACCGCCAAACTTTTCAGGAGACACTAACAAGTTTGACAGATTATCAGATCCCAAACCCTTTTTTGTCCAATGGAAAGAAACTTGGCACAAGGGAGCATTTGGTGAAACACAGCATCCTAGACAGAAGCCATCTTAAATTTGGTTAAGGAACTGAACGTCTCTCAATATATCATGGCAAAGGCCAAGTTACATGTCGCGAAAGGATAATTCAAAACAAACAAAACGTCTTTACAAAAAAATTCAAAACAAACAAAATGAGCAACAAAAATGCATTGTGTTTAAGCAGGTAAGAGTTAGATAATCACCAGCTGAAGAATCATCAAACAGTAGATTAAGTGATTGACTATCCAAGAAATACTGTTTGGCCAGTGAACTGAAATCAATTGTAGGTTCAACTTGTCTGCATCTCGGAAAGCGCAAAGGTGAGCTAATTGAGATGGAAGATGGACCATTGATCAAGGAATCTGGTTCGCATAAAACTCCTGGCTTACCGACCAAATCAACCAGGTACTCCCTGTATGATCAAAAGAGTTACATGTCAATAGCAGCACTCCTTCCTAATATGAGACTATCCAAATAGCAACAAATGTTTAGCATATTTAATACTAATATATATCCATCATATAAACTGAATCCAGAATAATAGTTCAACAGATGAAGACGACGGGCATATCATTAATTAGTAAGCTAATCCCAACTTAAAGTAGCAGTGAGAACAATAATTTCCTGTCATTCACGAAACCATCTGCCTTGGATATCTGATTCTGCTTGCTTTTAGTTCTAGCACTTTGGTTCTTTTTCTCTGCATTTTGGGGCTGAGCGGGAAGAAGAAAAGGATGGGATCATGAAATGAGAATCTGAGCTATTAAGATTGTATCAGAAATTAAGGTACATTACCTATCTCGTGAACAATGGGGATCAGTTTTTTGAGCTTTTTTTTTTCAACCTGAGCATATTAATAATGAATTACCATTCAACTCCGATATCTTAATTCCAAAATCTCTAAGTTTTGACCTTCTCAACAAAACAATACAAAAAAGGTCTCTCAAGTTTGGTATAGCAGGTACTAAGAGAAGCAAATTTCTGCTACATTTATTTAGTTCATAAAATAAAAGTAGTGACTTGAATCTTTAAAGATCTCTTTTATCGCATTGGAAATTCACATATTCAATAAGAAAATTCGCCATAATCATAAAAGTTCACATAATACAATAAGAAAATTCGCCAGTCATTTTTCTGAATACATATAGATTTTGAACTTCTTGTTCTTCACCAGCTGACTTAATCGAAGAACGCATAAACCAGTAGCGTTAAGAAAAAATTAAAGTTGAGCATATCATAAATAAAATGCCAGGTAAAAGGGTTGTAACCAGTACAACCAATAGGCACAAATCATTTACACAATGTTATCAATTGATGTGTAATAGCAATAGGAAAGTAAATCTTGATCATATCATACAAATTAAATGAGGGATAATAGTTTTCCAAACAAAAAGTAAGTAGCAGCATTAATTATAACTGTTACACACCATCCCCGAAACAATTACTTGTCTAGCATAAAGGAATACAAAAGATGAATCAAAGTGTTCTTCCCCTTTTTCTATCCTAGTACCAACATTTTCAAGCGAAGTAAAGACGATAACATACACTATATTTATTCTGAACTTTTACCTGTCAAGTCCTAATCGAACTAGACATGAGGAACCATCGGATCTGTTACAATATTTACATCCCTTGGCAATTCGACACGGTAAATCAATTATGTCAGCTAGCACCTGTAATGATCACATTGAAGTTAATGATAAAACATCAAAACCTTATACAGGCCATATATCAAGCATTTTCACACTGACGGCAGAAAAAATATAAGACACACTCACTATCCATAAGGTGTTTCTATTTTAGTGATAAAACATACCATTAGTCTGATTCTTATCCTTAAATTCCTTAGAATTTAGATTTAATGACTTATAACAACACCAACTAAACAGGTTTAACATACTTTAAAAAGCAACGATCGGTGCCTGCAAAGCCCAACTGACAGGCTACCAATTGGAAGCACGATAGTTCCTAGACAATCCTTCAGGTCATCACTGCGCTCCTTTGACATGGAAACCAAGTCATCTTCTCCAGCAGGAGCTGCACCCCTTGTAAAGGGAATAAAGCTAATTACAAAAAGAAAAAGAAAAAAAGTGTGTCTGTTGGAGCTTCTGAGAAAAAGATTGTAGCACTCACCCCATATGATTGCAGACCAGCTTGGCAAGCTGACCAACAACTTCTTCTACACTGATGCAACTAGCGGACATGCTAAGAATTCCAATCTGCAGTTCCTTCAAGCTGGGATCGTTACACCGATCAATTATAATCACTTCAACAGATGGTGCTACAGTGGGATCCACTGCCTTCAATGATTCAATTGATGGAATACGGCCGCTATCTTGCAGAACTGAGCAGACAGTCCAGACATATGGATCCATCCCATATATCCAATAAAATCCATCAGGGACTTTGTCAAAGTACGATAAGCATCCATTTATCTGGCATAGAATAAAGACAGCAAATGATGTCTTTAGGAATGATGACCTGGAAAATATGAACTGAATAAGCGTGTCGGTTGAGAATGAGAGGAGATCTACACAAAGAAAGACTCCATCCTTCCCTTGTCAAAAGCATTCCCAACCTCCATATAGTTCAAAACATAGGCGAAAAACAAAGTTGAAGTGAGTAGAACTAGGGGTGTGCATTTGAATCGGTTTATCGATAAATCGAATCGATTATTTGTTATCGGTTCATCGATAAACGAAATCGAAAAAATTGAAACCTTATTGAAACGATAACGATAAGCATATGTACAAATCGATAATCGATAAGTAATTATCGATAAGGGTCAAAATCGAATGCACACCCTTAATTATTTCATCTACCACATTTAAGGAATGATCATATTTAAAGCTCAAGGGAATGAAGTTCAAATTAATAGAAAATAAAATTAGCAGTGATGATGTATTTTTATTTTTTTTAATACCGTAGGAGTGTTGGTGGCATATATTTGATCCCTTACTTTAGCTTCGTTGCATGTGTCTGTTGACACAGTTTTTATGTTATAAACAATGTTCGTCATATTTTAGCTTCTTTTTGTCCATATTAGTTCGGCGTGTGTATAGCGATATACTTTCCGTGGAATCCCACAAATTTTCTTATTGGTGTAATCGATAACCGAATCGATAAGCCCCACAAATTTAATAAATCGAAATCGAAAAAAATCGAAACCTTAATGAAATGATAACGATAAGCATATGTACAAATCGATAATCAATAAGTAATTATCGATAAGAGTCAAAATCGAATCGATAAATCGAATGCACAACCCTAAGTAGAACTCGGGAACTGGAAGGACGACATCACTCTCAGAAAAAAATGGAAATAAAAGACGAGAGAATCCTGCCTTTATTTTGACTACCCTAGGCTAGAGGACTTGACGGACCAATCTTGGGAAAGGAAGTTAAAACAAAATGGACATTAAGCCTATCTCAATCCCAAAACCTAGTTTACGCGGTAAGGCTGGTCTAAAAAATTATAAATAGACTACAATCTATACTTCAATCTGTTGAAGACAATATCCAGAAAATAAAAATGTGCTCTCTAGCTTAAGCTTTTAGATAAGATGGTCACACGACTTCAATATGGTATAACAACATGGGGAGGTCCTGAGTTGAGTCTCATCGCCATCCATTATCAAAAATAAAATTCCAAGTACTACCTGGTCCCCGGAAAAAAATGAGGCCCGCACGTGGGGAGTGTGTTGAAGACATAACTAAGAAAATAAAAGAATGTTATCTCTAACAGCTTAAGCTTTCAGATGAGATGGTCACACACTTCAACACAATTATATAGAACTCTAAGACCCACCGCAGCTCAGCCATACTCTCAAGTCTCAACCAATATGGAATTCTAACATTCCCTCATGCCTAGAGTTAGACGCTTGGAGCATGGATAACATAACTACGTGTCCAACATTGGGTTACTCGACATAAGGGATGGGTCTTTTCTAATACCATTTTAAGAAAAAGGTAAAAAAATATCAATTTCCCAAAAGTAGGGGGAAAATGCTCTCGGGCACAGATGCCGACGTGGGCCAGCAAAACACTCTTTCTGATAACCTTTCTTTCTCTGACATAACCTAGACTTCTTCCCTGACCAAACCCCAACCAAACTTCTCCATCCAAGGTGACTTGCTTCACATTGTTGTCTCTAAATAGGGCCTGTCTCATTCAAGACAACCTAATCAAAAGGAACATCGCACTAGTTAATAGATGCCACATGTGCCAACAACAGTCAGAAAGTGTAAACCACCTATTTCTCCACTGCTCAGTTGCAAAAGAATTTTGGAACTTCTTCTACACTATCTTTGGTCTGAAATGGGTTATGCCACAATCAACAAAGCAAGCTTTTGAAAGTTGTTATTTTTGGAGAGTTGACAAATGCATCAAAAAAATCTGGAAAATGGTGTTTTGATGGCATATCATCTCCACTCTACTCCCTCAAGGCTGCGTATTTAGTTAACTTACTTAGCTGGAACTATCTCGCCCCTATTAATAGTGCTGATACTTTTGTGGATTTCACTAGCTCGCTGATAGTAGCATAGGCTTTTGTAAATGGAGCTAATTAGCCTATTTCTTTTGTACTCTTTGCATCTTTTTCATGTCCTTTAATGAAGCTAATTTACTTCATCAAAAAAAGGTAGAATATATAAGTAGACACTTAATGTTGGCCCCAACTACCAATTGACCACTCCAACTTACTAAATGGTCATTTAGACACCTCAACTTTCCCCCAATGTGTCTTGTGGACACCCGGTGCTGACATGGCAAAATAGACAACCAGCATTGACATGGCAAAATATTTGTCTTTTAAACAAAATTTGAGCGCATGAATCTTTAAATTTTTGTGTTATAATCTTCGTCTCTCTTTTTTCTAATAATGTGGGTGTCATGTTTTCACCCTTTTCCTCAACACTTCATCTTATTCAATTTCCCATTCACCATTTAAAAAGGAGAACTCACCATTTTAAGCACAATACACATAGATCCCAAAATTTTGGGTCTCGCGTCCTCACCCTCTTCCTCACAATTCTTCTTCTTTTACTCCTTAAACCACCCTTTCAACCACCTCTCTCTAGCATCTTTCCACCCTTTACCATTGCAATTCCACCATGAGTGTCATCCGAGAACACCATGAAATCAGCCGCAAATCTTTAAAATCTCCTCATTGATTTTTTCATCCTCTCCAAGAACACGTTACATTAACAGAGCTACCAACAATTAACAATGGTGTGTTCTACCGACAACTAACAGAGCTTGATTGAAAAGGAGGTGGAAGGGGAGGAGGAAGGAAGAAGAATGGAGGTAGGGGGTTTCTGTTATGGCTAAAATAAGAGAAAGATTTTTTTTCTTGCATTCATTTTTTTAATTACATGTTTCGAAAAAAAATCACTAACGACGTGTGTCATTGTCTATTTCGTTCATTGGCACGTCATTGGCGATTGTAATGCACACATCTGCTCTAGTGGTTTCGAGTGTCCACAAGACACATTGGAGGAAAATTGAAGTGTCTAAAGGATCATGGAGTGTTCAACTGACGTTGGAGCCAACTTTGAGTGTCTTGTTTATGTATTTTTTCAAAGAAAAATGTACCTTGGGCTTAACTCACCCCAAAAGCTAGTTTATGATGTGAAATGTCCTAAACAATACAGGAAGACAATAGTATCAATCTTCAACCAACATGGGACTCTAATATAATAATTGTGTGAGTGCATTCGCAGGTGGAAAGTACGTTTAACTACCCGCTTAATCACCAACTTTAAGGCGTGGAGACAATTGTAGTCTAAACCAAATCCTAAGTCAAGTTATACTGTTGCTCTACATAAGCTTGTCTAAGGACTTCCAAAGAGTTCACAAAAGGTCCTGGGTCACTCCATTCTATCAGAAAGGATTAGGTTGGATGATCAGATTCTTTCATATAGTATTAGATAGAGGAACGCCCATTCTCACACCCATATGCCCATATTAAAGCTCACGTGTAAACCAGAAAAATTAGACCATATGGGATGATTGAGTCGCATATTATTCTCTACGTGATTATGTAAGGGCTTTCAAATAAGTTTATAAAGGTCTTGGACCGTTTCACCCACAATCTCAAAGTTTTGGGTTGGAGTCCTGGATTACCTCATAATCCACCACTTAATCAGCTACTACATTATAGCATAAGGCATTTGTAATCTAAACCAACTCCTCGAATTTCTCTCATTTACCATATGAAATGGTCAAAGGATTCCTAAAGCAATAAACATCTTACCCACAATCGATGTGACATTGTTTCCGCTGATGCAGAAGAATCTGAATCTCGGGATGCTGATTCGTCGGCCGCACGACCTAAGAAGTTTAGATTATCAGCACAGGTTGCTTCTGAAGAGAGCCGTATCGCCAACGCTAACTGCAGCTGGTAACTCTCCTCCGTCTGCAGCGCCCAACTCCTTGCCGCCGCCGACGAGCCGCAACCGTCATTTCTAAGCCCAAAGGAAGTCTCCGCGTAGTACTCCCCGGAGATCGAACTACCACCGTAGCTGCCTTCACTTGATTGCCTATGCGATCCTCCCGAACCGGGTAACTGCAATGATCCGACCCGGCTCTGTGATTGCACCATGCGGTCCTCAATCAAGTCAGCTCCGGCGGAGAACTTCGGCGGTGGCGGCTGGACGAAAGTATCGTCAGGAATTTGATTCAACAAAGTATAATTCGATCGTCTACCAGAAACTTCCATATAGAAAATGTTCAATTTACAAAAATCCTAACAACTGCCATTATACTGTAGCAGTGCTGTTTCACTCCTCAAATCACTTTCTCTCTCTAAATTTTCTCTCACTGAGAAAAAATGAGGAGATAATGGATGTTCAGTTTTTGAGGGCGTAATTGCAATATTTTGAGAATAACAATTAAAGCAGAGATGCTGGCTTTATTGGAATTAATTATAATTATAGAAAGTGGGGCTGCTCGGTCATGAGGCGGAAAGATGCAGAGAATTTTGTGCGTCAATGCGTGAACGGTTGACAGTTCGGCTTCTGACCTTTACTTAACTTTTTCCTTTTTTGATGAGCTGAACTTGGTGCATGTCTTTTATACCTTAGCTAGTGAATTTGTCCATATAAAAAATGAGTATAGTAGAAATGATATATTCTAAAATATAATCGAAAAAAGTTCAAATATGTCCGTAAACTATGCGAAATAGGATTAAATATAGGGAAAGTGTACGGTTGCCACTAATAACACATACATTTCTCTAGTCTAAAATAGAATCGAAAAAGGTTCAAATATGCTAGTCAACTATGTGAAATAGGACAATATAGGGGAAGTGTACGGTTGGCCACTAATAACACACGTATTTACTTTTAAGCCACCATTTAAAATGTCTTTAGTCTTTAGCCACTGCTTTAATAAACTTTAACTGCCCGGACAAAAATACCATTATGCTCATGTCCTTAACTTTTGTTTAACTTCATGACTACATGTCCTTAACTTTTGAACTTGGAACTCTTAGTTCAGAACTTCAGGACTATATACCCTTAACTTTTGAACTTGTAACTCTATGTTCACAGCTTCAGAACTATATGTCCTTAACTTTTGAACTTGAAAATCTAAGTTCAGGACTTCAAAGTTACAACATGTCCTATGGGAGTATTGTTTAAGCATAAATTTTAGATTTTTTAAAGGTTCTTCTCTTTTAAGTTGTTCTTTTTAGTTATTAAGAGACTCATTTAACCCGAAGAAAAAAGAAATCTTTAGAATTTCGCTATGAGATTATGAGGTTATTCATTTTGGCTTTAGCAGACCTATCTATGCCCAAGAGTAGGGAGTGTCAATGCATATTTAAAAATTGACTAAATTGACTGAACAGTATCATACCGTACCGTATCGTACCGTATCGATTTTTTTGTTTTTTAAAATAAAACTGTAGGTTTTTATATATAAATATATAATCGAATTGATAATTAGGGTAGGTTTTTTATTTTATAAAAATAAACCAAAAAAATACCGAACCATACCAAATAAATTTACAATGTAAAAAATATATTTATATATTAAGTTTAAAAATAATAAAGCATTAAAAATTTTCTAGGACCTGAATTATGAAATAGTTACAAGACAACAAGTATTTAAACTTAAAATTCTAATTCCCAACTATATTATTGTAACGACCCGACCGGTCGTTGTAGAAAATTACGCCCCAATCCCTAAATTAACTGTTCCCCTAAGTTCATTTCTGCTATTGTGGGTTGCCGGGAGAGTCGGTTTCGAAAATTTGAGCATTTTGGGACACTTAGTCCCTAAATAAGAGCTTTGAAGCTAGAAAACGGTCCGTAGCCGGAACAGAGTGTTAAGACGATCTCGAAACGGAAATCCGATGGTTCCATTAGCTCCGTTAGGTGATTTCGGGGTTGGGAGCGCGTTCGGAATGTATTTTGGAGGTCCGTAGCTCAATTAGGCTTGAAATGCCGAAGGTTGAAATTTTGGCGAATCCGAACGATAGGTGAGATTTTGATCCGGAGGTCGGAATGGAATTCCGACAATTTCTGTAGCTTCGTTATGTGATTTTGGATATGTCCGCAAATTTTCAGGTCATTCGGACGTCGTTTGGTCGGGTTTTAGATCGAATGTGCAATTCGGAAAGTTTTAAGAAATTTAGGCTTGAATTCGATGTGAATTATGGGTTTTGATGTTGTTAGACGTGTTTTGATGATTAGAATAAGTTCGTATCATGTTTTGGAATAGGTTGGTGGTTTTCGTTGGGATCCCGGGGTCTCGGGATGAATCCGGGGGTCCAATCGGGCTATTTCATGCATTTTGGAAATGCTGTTAACTGCTGGTGTGTGCTGCAGACGAATGCTCTATGCGATCGCAATGGGCTAATGCGATCGCATAGAAGGATTTGGAGAGGCCAAGTATTTGTTCTATGCGATCGCGGGCATGGATGCGATCGCATAGGTATGGAAACTGGCGCTCCGCGATCGCAGGGTCACTTGTGCGATCGCATAGAAGAGATTGGAGGGGTGAGAAAAATGTGCTATGCGATCGCATAGCAAAGGGTGCGATCGCATAGGTTTGTCAGACTGTGCATTGCGATCGCATAGCCAGTGTTGCGATCGCGGAGAAGAAAAGATGAGGCCTGGAAGGTTGTGCTATGCGATCGCGGGAGTGCGTTGCGATCGCATAGAAGGGGAAATTGGCAGGAAAATTTAACTCTATGCGATCGCATAGGGTCATTGCGATCGCATAGAAGGAATGGTCTGGCAGTGAAATTAAAACCAGAACAGAACCAGTCGCGGGTTCATATACCCAAGACGCCATTTTTGAGTTCTAGAGAGAGAAACTCACGGGAATTGCTGGTAATTCATCGGGGATTCGTTGGAGGTAAGTTTTGTGGCTTAATTACATCATTTTAACATGAAATCCTTGGTTAAATCCTTGTAAATGGAAGATTTAAGGTGGGTTTGAGCCCTAGACCTAAATTAAAGAAAAACACTGATTTGAGTGGGCAAATGAAGTCCGATTTTGGTAAATTTTATATGCCTAGACTCGTATCGAGATGAGGATTCCGAATATGTGATTTTTGTAATTTTTCGACAAGTGTACCAAATGTCGGGTTTTGGCAACTTGTGGGTTTTGGTGAATTTTGAGTTATTTTGATTGGGTAATGCCCAATTGGCCTATTTTGACGTGATTCTATTGATTTTATCAGATTCTACACTTGTGGAGGCCGACATTCGTGGCAAGAGGGTTATTACTTAGCGGTTTTGTACCGGAATTGAGGTAAGTGGCTTGTCTAACCTCGTGTGGGGGAATTTTCACCCCTAGGATATTACGTGATAGTTTAAATGCCTTGTACGCGAGGTGACGGGCGTGTACATGCGCTGGTTGTTGAACACGTACTTTATTTCAAATGTTCGATGAGCGATATCCCTGTCTTGGTTGTTAATTTGATATTTTACCCGGTAGTGGTTAGAAGAGCATGATTAGGTAGCACTTAACTGTTTAGTTGCCTAATTGCCTTATTTGAACTCCTTGTTAATTATTAGCACTATTTTTCGGTGAAGTTATAGTTAAGCATAATTATTCTCTCTCTGGATTCCTTTATTGGCTGTTCTTGTGGACTGCGGGTTCGATTCCCGGAGACCCAGGGTTGTGGGTTCGATTCCCAGAGACCCGGCGTGATATTGGTAGGGACTACGGGTTCGATTCCCGAGATCCCGAGTTATTGGTAGGGACTACGGGTTCGATTCCCGAGATCCTGAGTTATTGGTAGGGACTACGGGTTCGATTCCCGAGATCCTGAATTATTGGTAGGGACTACGGGTTCGATTCCCGGAGATCCTGAGTTATTGATTATTTATTGAGACATGGGCTGCGGGTTCGATTCCCGGAGACCAGAGGTACTATCAATGGGACTGTGGGTTCGATTCCCACAGGTCCTGGACTGGTTTTATTGAGTTGACTATTTGTTGTTAGCT